>JARBWK010000010.1:83033703-83046117 GCA_030556195.1 Anolis apletophallus
AGCCCCTATTTTCGAACGGAAAGAATAGCCTTTATCTCAAGGCCCGACTGTAATTTGGCAACATGCTTCTCCATAGTTTTATTTATGGAAAAATCAATCAGATTCTATGCATATTTCTTCTGTAAACATGTCCTCTTGCATTTAGTGGGAGTTTGCAGAGAAACATCCTCATGATCAGGAAGCATGAACAGGGAAGTTTTCTTGGTTTAGTTCCTTCTAACCATTCTCAATTGCTCCCACTCCTCCTGCCAAAGCCCCAAACTAATTGAGGAAAGTTCTTCAGTAGACGATATAAAAAACAAAAGTCAATTCACTCTTTGCTCATTTCTCTTCACTGGTTCTACATTTTGATGGTAGTAGACTCCCCCTTAAGGCCTGGAGAAAACGGAAAGTGGAAAGCTCTATCACTGCATAGTATGATCATAGATGGCAGTCCAAAAGCTCTTGGCCATTATGGCACAGCAAGTGACTGCACTGTTCCCAACCAAACGCTAAAAGAGAATGACAAGGCATACCTCTAACATGGCCCGTTCCTCCCCATTTTGCAGAATCCGGAATGAATAGAGATGGTCAGGACTTGGGTTTGGGAAAATTTCGCAGCCTATCAAGTTCAGAGGCTGTTGTGCAGTTTTGGTTTTGTTCTTATCTTGGTAGAAATGGAGCTGTCCATCTTTCACGTAACACCACCGAGATTTCCACTGGCTGTTTTACCAATACATTCAGGTATGCTGCAGAGAAAGAAATGTCTCCTTAGTAACATTTCCACAGTGGAATTTAGAACTGATATAATGGGTTTTGTAGCAGCTGATCTAGACTAGCTTTGAAAACCAATGGGATATTAGGGTTAAGTGTGCTAGACTGTGAATTTTGAGATCCAGGTTGTGGTCTCCACTATACTATGAAACCCATTAAGCCTGAAGTACCACAAAGGGATGTTGTGAATATAAGTGAGGAGGAGAACTATGGACACTGTAATCTTGCTGAAAGAAAGAGCAAGACATAAATGTAAATATAACTTTGCTCAGTGATAAGAATGTTCTACCTTTTGGTTTACATCCAAATTCTAATACAGAAAGTGCTATCTATATATATAAAATCCTTCATGTAGTCCTGACAGGCTTATAGACAAAGAAATCACACAAGGCAGACACATACCCAGAAAACCCCTACGGTATGCCACCAAAACACCCCAAGAGCCAACGGCCACAAATCCAAAAAACATTATGGACTACAACTCCCATGATCCCCCCACGCCACCTCCCTCTGGCAGTTTAGAGTGTCGGAATGTTAGTGGAGCTGACCAATTAGAGGCATTATGAAAATACTCCCTCAGTTAGAATGTAGAGGCTGGGAGCCCCCGGCAGTTTAGTGTGTCGGAATGTTGGTGGTGCTGGCCACTCATAGGCGTTATGCAAAACAGACAGGTAATAAAAGGCAATCCAAGAAATAGAAGCTGGTGAAGGGACTAGCAAAAGGAAGGAAAAAAGGTAGGGAGGGAATGGAGGAAGGGAGACAAGGGAGCAAGAACTGAAACAGAAAGGGGGAGGGATGGCATGAAGGAGGGAAAGGAAAGAAGAAAGGGAGAGGGAAGAAAGGAAGTATAAAAGGCAGGAAGTGATGTTACTGTTGGTCTTCACCACATGCACACACGTATATACATATAGACATGCACACATACACACATATATACATGCACTGAAATATACACATGCACACATACATACACACATCTGTACTTACACACATCTACACATATACATACACGCATATACGTACACAAAAACACACATATACATAAGTGCACACATAAACGCATATACATATACACATATACATAAGTACACACACATACACACACACACATATGTACACATAGACACAAAACCATATCTATATATACATACACACACAAAACACACATATATAGACTGGGACACAGGAAAGAGAAAAAGCCACAGCAGCTCGTGGCCGGGTTCAGCTAATTAAGAATACAAGAAGTTTAATGCCCACTTCAAAACTCTTATGAATGAGTTTGACTTTTCTGTAGTAAATAGAAGAATGAAAAGCACAAAAAAAATTGTTGGACTTCAACTCCTGTCAGCCCTAGGTAGCATAGCTAATGACTTGAAGTTACAATCCCAGAAGATCAGAAGGGACTCATGATTCCGACCTTTGTTTCAGACTGTCCTCAAGGCTGTGAGTGACAGAGATTAAAATGAATCAGAAGTGGATTCCTTTCAGGTCACTTACTACAAGTATCCAAAGACCTCTCTGGACTGTCCAATGATGCAGATTTCTTTCTTCCAAGATTCATCAGATTGCTCAGTTTTAATCCTGACGTACCTTTCTTCTTAGCTGAAATAAAAAGGATGTGAGGAGAGAAATAAATCCATCCATCCAAACCTTGCATCAACACAATATTTAATAATAATCATCATCATCTTTATTTATACCCTGCCACCATCTCCCCAACGGGGACTCGGGGCGGCTTACATGAGGCCAAGCCCAAACAACGAATTACAATCAAAACAAAATCAAAACATCAACAACAATACAATAAAATACAAACATATAAATAAAAAAGCAACATACAAGTGTAATATCTAAAAACGCAAACAACGTAGCGGGCCACATGTACAGGATAAAATGTTAAAAACTCAGAGTGAGATGACAGGAGTAAATTCTTTGCAAGGTAAGCTCATGTAGAGGATGGGTTGTAGGAGGCCTTCCTATAAGGAGGGGGGATGTGCTGCAGAGACAGGGGCATTGAGGGGGGCAATGGTATAAAGTTAAATGGATACTCTCTAAAGGCGCAATGGAAAAGTCAGGTTTTTAAGTACTTTTTAAAGGTTTCCAAGGTGGGGGGCATTCCTAATCTCTCCGGGCAATGCGTTCCAGAGTCGGGGGGGGGGGCACAGAGGAAAAGGCTCTCTCCCTCATGCCCTCAAGACGAGTCTGTGAGACTGGCAGTGACGAAAGGAGGGCCTCCCCCGAAGATCGAAGGGTTTGGGCTGGTTCATGGAGAGAGATACGGTCACAAACCGTTTAGGGCCTTGTATGGGATCACCTGCACCTTGAATTGGGACCGGAAAATAAACAACAGCCAGTGAAGCTTCTTTAAAACAGTGTATCTGAAATTTTCATACAGTGCCTTAAACTTATGGTCCTGCTAGCTGAAAGGGAACTGTGTGTCTATAGCAGGGGTGGGCAATTACCTGCCCTCCAGGTGTTTTGGACTTCAACTCCCAGAAATCCTAACAGCTGGTAAACTGGGTAGGATTTCTGGGAGTTAAAGTCCAAAACACCTGGAGGGCCAGTAATTGCCTAACCCTGGTCTATAGGCTTAGCTATGTCAATGACACCTTACTTTAACTGCATGAAGAAACAGAAAGAGGAATTCAATAACTGTCATCTTATATTTGAACCTGCTAGTGGCAACTGGTGGTTTTAATATAAGTGGAACAATAAATACGGTCCTGAGATTTGGACCATGATTTATATGTGATATCTATAGTACTGAATCAAACCTACAAATTAGGTTCAACACTTAGGACCACTCCTTTGAAATTTGGACTTAAAGCTCTATTCTACTGAGATCCTGGAGAGTCGTTACAAGTAAAAATACACAAACCTACATGTGTAAACGATCTGTTCTGATTAAGTGATTCTGTTAATTATGCCACCTCATTCATTGTTGAACAAGACTGTAGAAATGAACCTCCAAGATAACAAATTTTATTTTAGTACTTGGGTATTCAACTTTCAGGGTTCTATCTTCCCAAAATCTCCAACCATCCTGGCTACAGCACAGACTATGTTGGCTGGAGAACAAGTTATTTTCAATATAATATAGCAATGAAGTTCTGTGACACATTTTTAATTACTTGAGAAAGACAATTAACCAATTAAGTTAATTCAACATTAAAAGTGCTCCAGCTCTTCTCTTTTCTTCTGTTAATGCAATAATTACATTCACTTTTTAAACCACTATTACCATCTTTAGTTTCCAAAAGTTCTGGGTGACCATCAGTGCTGCTTCCACTTTCTGATGCCACAGAATACCTCTCAGTTGCCTCCACCTGTGAACAAGAGGCAGGAATGAGACACAAAATACCACAACAGTTACGTGGGACAGGACTTTCTCCAAATAGCTGTAAGAAGGAAAGCAAATTCTATCTTTATTCTTTCATAGTGGATTGCACTTGGCACAGAACTATACATGCCTTAGATATGCCTCTCTCAAACATTATTTTATCCCAAAAGCCAGGTTGATGCCAGGTATGTAGGAGAGTGACAGGTCAAAAGCATGCTGGAGCCACAGCCCATTGTGGGCGGGGTGGAGTCCACATCTTGGGAATACGTCATTATAAGTAATGACAGCCAAAATTGTCACGGGGACTTGTGACTGTGTAGGCACCCGAGTTATGGTGCTATGCAGTGGATTCTGTTCTGGATCCCTTACACCACCACAATCCTCACTTAACAGACAGCAGCCAATGCAGTTCAGCAATATGTTCCCATTACTTGGGAAGCAAGTGACTGATGTTGCCATACCCTCTCATGAGTAATCGCCTATACCAGGGGTGCTCACACTTTTTCAGCATGCGAGCTACTTATAAAACAACCAAGTCAAAATGATCTACCCACCCACTACTCAGAGAGCCATAAAAGCAAAATATTTGGAAATGTATTTCAGTGAGAGCCATATAATATATTTTAAGACTGAATTCAACTAAATGTGAGTATAATAAGCCCCTCAATTTATTCATAATAATAATGATGATAATATTCATTCAGCCTCTGCTGCTACTACTACTACTACTAGTAACAACAACAGCAATAGGTTCCTAGAGTAGGAGGAGACCCTTATGGCACTGGATGTCCAACCTCCTTCTGCCATAAGGGAAAAACACAATCAAAGCATTCCTCACAGATGGCAATTCAGCCTTTGATAACAACAACAACAACAACGGGTTCCTAGACTAGGAGGAGATCTCCAAGGGCCATCCAGTCCAACCTCCTTCTGCACCTGGGGGGTGTTGGGAGCCTGCGGGGCGGGACTGAGCCTTCCCCCTGCCCTGCCTGCGATCTACCAGGATGCCCTACCCAATCTACCAGTAGATCGCGATCGACCTAATGAGGACCCCTGGCCCATACCCTCCCATTAGTGTGACAAGCTGAAGCAGAATCGCTGTTACAATTCACTCTAGTGCTGGAGTTGGCTTATATAAAGGTGGATGAGTGGAAATTTTTCAGCATGCGAGCTACTTATAAAACAACCAAGTTTTGGTTGGCTTATATAAAGGTGGATGAGTGGAAATGCTAGTTAGTTAGCCACTTCCTCATCAGCAGTAGAACAGACCCTTGTCTATTGCAGTAGCGGTTGCCCAGAAAATGGGGATTGAGGAACTTTCCCAGCCCCTATGTAACCCCTTAAATTGGGGGCTACCTAGAGATACCAAGCAATCACAAGTATGTAACTCTTGATTATGATGAGATTTGTGCCGATGTGACTCAAAATAAACTAATTTGGAAGTTAATAGCAAAATATTGTTCTCTTGGCAGTATAAAATAATAGCATTCCTTTCTAAGTACACTTTTGTGTGCTGCTAGTCCTCTGGGAACAAAAAAGAAAACTGCTATTTCTTACCTTAACAATACAAGGTAGCAGAAATGGTTTCCTCCCCTATAGTTCACTTCAAAGTAAGGGTCTTTTGCTGCTCAAAGAATCCTTGTGTTTTGCTGGCTACATCACGGAGCCAGAGTAGAACAGGGCAGTGATTGACTCTAGCCATGAAAGGAAATCTTGCTGGCAGCTGAACTAGCCCTAATCTCGGATACCCATATGCTGGTTTTGAAAAATGATACCATAGCGTGTTCCAGCTTCACTTTGGATTTTTTGAAAAAGGAGGTTAGAGAAACTGAAATATTTAAGAGGAATTGTGTGTATTTTTTTTAAAAAAATGTTATTTTTAATATTTAGCATCATTACTCTGGATTAGGTCCATGGTTTGGTCAGTTCTCCCTCGGCTTCAAGTCTGCACCTTGTAAATCAATCTGGTTTTCATTTCTGGAATAATTTACCCATAAAGACATCACTATTCCAATTTGTTATTTGCCTTTGTATAGTAACTAGAAGGATATAACACTGTGGTTCCCAACCTTGTATGACCAAGGACCACTTGACCAGGGACAACTCTCCAACATTAGTACCAAATGGTTATGAATCGGTTTTTGGTCAACTTTAGATTTGGTTTGGAGTGCTGATTCAGAAAAATTGAATTGGATAGACTACATCAGCTCTAGTTTCTGATACAGAACATATGCCATGGTCAGCAACAGGGAATGAGTGGAAGGCAGTGCAAAAGGAGTGGAAATAAAATAAAATAAATAAAGAGGAAGGAGGCTTGCGAACCAGATTTTTGTTCTTGCGGCCCACTGGTGGTCCATGGCCCACAGGTTAAGAACCACTGATATAAAAAAAATGTCATCCCAGAATCCTTATTTGTATCATTCTTTCATCTGGATTTGAACAGGACTAAATATACAAGCTTTCTGTAAATACAATTTTTGGCTCAGAACAAATATTATGGATAAACAAGTGTCTACAAAAGAAGTGCTCATGTTAGTGAATGGAATGACAGCTGTGTGGCATACCATCTGTGCTTTGGCAAAAAAGCTGGGTTTTCTTTATGTATTAAGTTTCAAGAATTCTTCTGTTTTGATGACAGTCATTTCTCCTTTATAATCTCACATTTAAAATTAAAATAATATGATGCATTTGAAGTTTTTAAAAGTCCCATAAGAGATAAGACATACTTTGGGATAACTAAGCCGTTGCGAGTCTGGAACATACTGATTTCCTTCACCCCACCCATCTGGATAGAGACCACTTGTCTCTTGGATTACCTATATGGAGAATGAAGGAAACAAAAGCACATTATAAACAGAGTTTTATCCCATGGAAATTCCCCTCTTGATTTTCCTTTTCTTGTGTGTTTAAAGGTATGTGTTTAACTCACATACAGCTCTGTTTAAATGAGGTTTCTCTTGGGAAACAGGCAGATAAATGGAGCTCCTTCAAAAAGGTCTGGCTAATAAGGGAACTGGGGATAATTATATAAACAATGCACAAAAGAGAGCATGGGCAGATTGGGAACTTGAAAGGTAATTCTTCCTATAGCAATCTCACGATATCATGTCTAGCATGGGATTCCGGAATCTTTAGTCCAAAAAGTAGTTTATCTCAAATTGGCAGAGCAGTGAGCAGGGAAATTATGTGATCTGTAAACTACATAGAGAACCAAGGTTCAAATCATGCAGTCCTCTAAATTAAGTCTCTTAGTTACTGCTCAACCAAAATTTGGATCATTAATGTTCATGAAATCTCTCCACCCAACTTGCCAAACAGATTCACCATGCAAAAGGAAATAATTTAAAGAAAATTCCCCTCTTAGGAATTCAGAAGGATATGTATTTTCTCATCCTGCCCCAGATATCTCTTTGCTATATAGAATCATTACCATTTAACTTAGCTCCATTTCAATCAATGTTTTATTAAGTACATTGCTAGCTAAAGTCTAAATATACTAAGAAATCAATTTTTAAAAGTACCCTTACATCCTAATTATCAGCAAAAGAACGATGTCCTAAACCCAAGTACTAATATGAATTATGTCATCTTATTTTGTTCTCACGTGAGAATGAAACATCTCAAAAGACTTCTACTTTCTAGATGAGATTATGACCTTTTGCAAATTTTTCAAAGGTTATTCATATTTTTTTGTGAAAATTATATATTGTATATTGTACACATTACAATGACTCAGTACTAAACTCTGTACAGTATATTGCACCTGCACAACTTTTTGCAGGGAACACATCCATTTTGCGCAAAAGGCATTACAGGGAGCAATTGAATTTTTCAGAAGTCTGAAAATGTAAAACATTATTGAAACCTGCGCAATCTTCTTCTGTCAAGGTACCCTTTGTCATGAAAAACATTTGACTCAATGAGATTTACATACATGTTTATTTAACTTTCAGATATTGATTCAAGGAGTCTGCTCTATTTTGGACTATGAATTGAATTTAAAATTTTATTAGTTTTATATTAAAGGCTGTATACTAAAGGTTGTACACTACCCCTGTAGATATATTATATACTCTCCCTTATATTTACTTTATTAGAGATTTTTTTAAAAATAGCCACATTAGCAACCACATTCACCTGTGTGCTCAGAACTCATAACCTCAATTTGACAAACATGACTACATTTCCTCCATAGTTCTTGCAACAACACATTACCACACATTTTTACAAATGTGTTATACAAAATGTTTTTTACAAATGTGTTACAAATGTGTATAACAAAATGTGTTATACAAAAAAGGATGCGGTAGAATCCGCCTTTAAAAATAATGGGCAAGACTGCAAGTTTGCTACAGTATTGCGGAAGAAAGAGCTAGGGTGTGATGTTCCCCTTCATCTTCCCACAGGCAAAGAGGATTTACTTAGATATACACTTTAATTAACTGAGAAATTCAAGCAGATACAAAACTTGGGTGTCAAGACTGGTTGGTGGATGACTAGTGTCACAGTGTTGTCACTGAGAAATTCTGAACTTTTGGAAGCTAAACCTCAATTTTTCTGCTGGCAGGTATGAATATGGGATATGGCAGCTAACCAGCTTGGAGGGAATTCCAGAACTCCTTACAAGAGAGTGGTCCACTCACTCTGAGCCACTGTTCTGCCTGGTCCTTACTCTGCAAGCCCAGGACAATGACATCGGCATTCATTGGGATGATCTTCAGTTTATGTTCTTGCTTCCTAACATTCTTCTCTTTGTGGATGACGCTACAGCCCAACAAATTAACATCCAATTGAGGGTTGTGGTCCTTGGAAGTCTTGTAGCACTGGAAGCAGAAATAGAAGCTTAGTTCCATTGAAAGGAATATGGATTGTTATCTAAAATCTAAAATTTTCAATATTTTGGACTACAGCTCCAAATATTGCATAAATGTTATAGCTACTGGCTGTGGTGGCTTGAAATTTCTTGATGGTGTGATTCAAAAACCAAACCAAAACTTTCACAAGCTCTACTAGTATCGAAATGACTGATCAGACAGGGTTGCTGTTTAAATCATGGAATACAAGGTTCATACCTCAAAGCAATTACATCTTTTAGATTAATAAAATAAAATAAAAACTTTATTTATACCCCGCCACCATCTCCCCAATGAAGACTCGGGGTGGCTTACATGAGGCCAAGCCCAATAACACAATACAATAAATGAAATCAAAACGCAAACAAAAACATAATACAAGGCATAAGAATACAATAAACAATTTAAAATTAAAACAAAATCATATATAGATTAACTAACAAAGCCATATGTTTCAGAGTACGAAATTATTACTATATACCCACATCAATGAAAGATAACACACCCTTACAACATTTGTCTACTGCAGGCATCCTCATACTGCGGCCTTCCAGCTATTTGGGCCTCCAACTCCCAGAAGCCCTAATGAGCTTGTTCAATTGTCAGGAATTCTGGGAGTTGAAGGCCCAAACAGCTGGAGGGCTGTAGTTTGAGGATGCCTGGCCTATTGGATGTTAATACACCAACAAAATGGTTGGACTACATAAAGCATCCAACAAAGAGAGAACTTCTAGAATCCTCCACATGGCAGGGTCTGGCGATATGCTGGCTAGTAGATTCTAAGAACTGTGGTCCCATAAAGTAAATTTTCCAAAATTTGGATAGAGGTGGTTTTAGCACACTGAAAGACTCTGTTCTGAACCATTTTGCATGCTCATGTAAGTGCAAATTTCCAGGCGCATCCCAGACATTCTGAATGCATTGTACAGGAAGAAGGCATGGCAGTAGTTTGAAGTACTTTCGTATTTTCGCTACATTTACTAAGGTAGCTTTCCATTTACTCTATGCAGTGCTTCTCATACTGTGCTCCTCCAGATGTTTTGGAGTCCAGCTCCCAAAATTCCTAACATCTGGGAAGCTGGCTGGGATATCTGGGAGTTGAAGTTCAAAACACCTGGAGGAACACAGTTTGAGAAAGACTGCTCTAACAAATCACACCAAATGGAAGACTTCCAGGTTCCTTTCTGCATAGACCTGCATCATTTCCTCTGCCCAAGTACCTTCCTTCCTTGCAGGTATATCCATTTATGGAAGCTTTTTAGTGCTGATCATTACTACTGAATGATTTTTGTCCCTTCCACACAGCTGTATAAAATCCACAATGAATTAGATTATATTGCAGTGTGGACTCAGATAACCTAGTTCAAAGCAGATATTGTAGATTTTCTGTCTTGATATTCAAGGTTATATAGCTGTGTGGAAGGGCCCTACATTTCCTATTTGTGGGCATCCCAGAAGGATCTGGTTAACTGTTGTGGGAAACAAAGAGATGGGCCACATGAAGGTGGAATACGCGGGCCAATCTTGGGGCAGACTTTTGATCAAATACATATATCACAGGTATTCTTCTGTTGTATTATTTACATGCATAGTCTTGAAAAATTGGTTCTTATTCTAATTTTAAGATATTATTATTATTATTACTATTATTATGTTTATGTCCACAAGGAGAGTTAAAGCAGCTAATTTTAAGAAATAAATTCATTTAGAGAACTCATTTGTTAAATCAAGTGCTTACCAACAATCTGTTGTCCTTAATCACACAAAGCTGCTTGGCCCACTGGCCCAGCCATTTCTTTCTCCAGAGGAAAGCACAGATCCGGGCATCTTTCATGAGTTCAATGGATGCTTCAGGGGAAGGCCACTGGTGGGGAGCTGACTTGCCTTTCGTGTTCTCTTCCTCATCGTAGGATTCATAGGAACTGCTGACTGCTTCTCCATCATCTGCATCCAAACGGGTAGGGGAGAAAGGACCAACACACACACTACTTGGTGACAAAGCAATGTTCCTTTATCCAATAAGCAAGCTGAGAACACTACAGAAATATGACAGCCGCAGTACAGAAGAAAAACAGAGAATGAAATCTTGCAAAATTCGGACAATGAGAAGTTGCTGCCTTCATGCCATCTTTTCTTATCCTCTGTCTCTCACTTGGACCAGCATGCACAAGCCAGATAAACATTACAAAGAAAGGACTGCATTGGTTACATTATGTATGCAATAATTGCAACCACCTTGTAATTACCAGAATATGTAAAGTACACTTTTTGTGGATATGGATTCTATTGAACCAATTCTTTAATTTTCTTCTCACCAAATACATATTAAATATGCACTATTTTTAAAAATGCCTGTGCTCCCTTTCCTTCCAGTTGGAACAGATTACTGTCCAAGATTTTACCAGAACTTGGAACAGTTCATTAACAATAATTTGTTATATTCTTCTATTTGTTAACATTCTCAAAAACAAACTGGGCATAGTTAAATGCAATTGTTCATTTTCCAGCAAAAAATAATGTTTTGTTTACATAATAATTTTAGCCATTCTAGACATATGAACCATCTTAGATTTAGATTTTTTTGGGAGGCCCTGCTCGGTCTAACCTCCTTCGCAGTGTGCTTGGTGGGGACGAGAGACAGGGCCTCTCAGTGGTGGCCCTCGGCTGTGGAACTCCCTCATCAGTGAAATTAGATCAGCACCTCCCTCTTGGCCTTATGGGAAAAAAAAAGCAAAGACATGGATGTAGGACCAAGCCTTTGGTTAGTGAGCAGTACAAGAAATTAATAGGAAATATGTGCAATTGACAATTGGAGTGGCTTCAGATTATGATTTTGAATTATATGATTTTAATGACTACACTAATATGTTTTAATTCGATGTCTTAATGTCAAGACGTTGCTTATGTTTCATGGTTTAATATGGTTTAAATAGTTTTAATTCATAGTTATATGTTATGTTTTGATTTTATGCTCTGGTTATTCACATATATGTTTGGCATTGAATTTTGCCATGATTATGTTGGAAACCACTTTGAGTCTCCCCTTTCCGGGTAAGAAAAGCAGTATATAAATAAATAAATATTTTTAAAAGTAAACAATTAAGACATTTTATTAAGAATTACATTTAGACATTTCTCTTACTATTTTAACAGACAAATATAAAGTATCTTTGATTATTTAGTATCAGCACGCTTGAGTGTGGTTTCCAAGCCCTGATTTTGCAATATATTGTCTCTTTTACTATGTAAAAATCTCTGAAGTTTGATGAGGATGGTAACAACTTTAAAGGGATTCTTGGATTATGCCTTTTAGCATGTGAGATAGTTTTTCTTTATGTTTAGCTAAGGTATTGCAAAATAATATATAGTATAACTATTGCGGCCTGCGCAAAGCTTGGCCTGTTTATATTGAATTTGTATGTTTATTTATGTGCTCGTGTTTAATTACTGTCACGAACACCGACTTAG